>OX596030.1:54089682-54092182 GCA_951394125.1 Epistrophe eligans
TAAGTTAAGTTAAGTTAAGTTAAGTTAAGTTAAGTTAAGTTAAGTTAAGTTAAGTTAAGTTAAGTTAAGTTAAGTTAAGTTAAGTTAAGTTAAGTTAAGTTAAGTTAAGTTAAGTTAAGTTAAGTTAAGTTAAGTTAAGTTAAGTTAAGTTAAGTTAAGTTAAGTTAAGTTAAGTTAAGTTAAGTTAAGTTAAGTTAAGTTAAGTTAAGTTAAGTTAAGTTAAGTTAAGTTAAGTTAAGTTAAGTTAAGTTAAGTTAAGTTAAGTTAAGTTAAGTTAAGTTAAGTTAAGTTAAGTTAAGTTAAGTTAAGTTAAGTTAAGTTAAGTTAAGTTAAGTTAAGTTAAGTTAAGTTAAGTTAAGTTAAGTTAAGTTAAGTTAAGTTAAGTTAAGTTAAGTTAAGTTAAGTTAAGTTAAGTTAAGTTAAGTTAAGTTAAGTTAAGTTAAGTTAAGTTAAGTTAAGTTAAGTTAAGTTAAGTTAAGTTAAGTTAAGTTAAGTTAAGTTAAGTTAAGTTAAGTTAAGTTAAGTTAAGTTAAGTTAAGTTAAGTTAAGTTAAGTTAAGTTAAGTTAAGTTAAGTTAAGTTAAGAATTATTGTCGCTCGGTTTGAAATGCCTCAACGTCAAAATGATTAAGAAGAAGTATGATAGCTTCATAGATATTTTCTACTTGGTCTACCTCGAGTGTGGCTCAATTAAGTTAAATGAGCTAAAAAAACAATTTCAATCCTTGTTTAAAACACAAGTGAAATGGGACTTTGCCCGAAGGCAGAGAAACAAACTCACTCAATGTTATAATTGCCAAATGTATGGGCATGGAGAAAAAAACTGTCATATTAAAACTCACTGTGCCAACTGTGCAGAAAATCACGAAACAAAAAATTGTAATTCAAACAAAATTAAATGTGCAAACTGCAATGAAATTCATAAGGCTAATGACCCGATTTGCATCAGCCGACAAAGCTTTTGTAAAATTCGTGAAAAAATGTCTATGCGGAATAGAGTACATGCAAAGGTGACGACAAGAGATGTGTACCTACAACATTCTTCGTATACCCCAAATAAAGCCGACTTTCCTGCGCTCACGACGTACAAGAAGGCCAAAGTTCCAAACTCAACTGAGTTCATAGCACCAAACGATAACGCCGAAAAAAAAAAAAAAAAAAAAAAAAAAAAAAAAAAAAACAATGATCTTTTTTCAATGGAAGAAATCAACTCTCTCACAGCAGAGATGATAACATTACTAAGTCGATGCAAAAATAAATCCGATCAATTCAATACGATTGCACAATTAGCTGTTAAGTATCTTTATTCAGGTAAATAATGATGAATGCTAGTTTTAAGATAAATTGTTGGAATGCTAGAAGCATTCGGAATAAAACATTAGAATATTTTGCTTTCTTAAGCAAACATAATATTGATGTTAGTCTAATAAGTGAATCGTGGTTAGATGAAAATGTTCATATCTCTAATAAAGACTACAAATGTTATCGTTTAGATAGAGAAGAGAGAAGTGGGGGTGGTGTTGCCGTTGTAGTAAAAAAAACGATAAAGCATAAATTACTTCCGGTGATTAAAACTAAATATATTGAAAATATTGGTATAGAAGTACCGTTTGAAAATGGACGTTCTATAAAAATTTTCTCAATTTATTTTCCAGGGGGCTCTACTTCACCGAGAAAAAGATATGATTTCCGTAACGATTTACGAAAATTGGTTACATTAAATGATATATTTTTAATTGGTGGTGATTTCAATTGCAAACACAGAAACTGGGGCTGTGTCAGAGCTAATGCATGGGGAAATATTTTATCCGACTTGGATTCAAGACACCCGTTTAGTATTCTGTACCCCCCTCAACCTACATGTATTCCACCTAACAATCGATCAAGTCCTTCCACCATAGACTTATTTCTTACAAACTCCCCTGAACTATTCGGCCAACCAATAGCTGAAAATGATCTAAGTTCAAATCATCTTCCAATTATAATTAATATCAATTCATCCCCTGTGGAAAATTGTAATCAATTTTATGATTTTGCAAATGTTGATTGGAAGAAATTTAAAAAATGTATTAGAATTAAATTGAGAAACATCCCAGACGCGAACCCAAATGACGTTAGTTTCGAACAAATAGATGAAGCCGTTAGTGTTTTTACAACATCAATTCTTGAGAGTGTCGAACAATCAGTGCCCAAAAAAACTCAAAGCCGAAATAATGGTAATGCACTACCTGCTTATATAGTAGAAGCAATTAAAAAAAGAAATAGATATAGAACTTTGTGGATCAGGACCAGGGACCAACAATTCCATGTTGAGATGAACAGAATGAATGAGTTTATCAAATCTTCACTATTTCTTTTCAGAAACCAGTCCTGGAACAATAAACTACAGGGTTTGAATAAATGTAGTAGGCCTTTTTGGAATATTATAAAAGTAGTGAAAAAGAAAAAGATCCATATCCCTTCTTTCAAAATAGGTAACTCAATCCTAATATCTAATGAGG
>OX596030.1:54097182-54099682 GCA_951394125.1 Epistrophe eligans
AAATCAACTCTCTCACAGCAGAGATGATAACATTACTAAGTCGATGCAAAAATAAATCCGATCAATTCAATACGATTGCACAATTAGCTGTTAAGTATCTTTATTCAGGTAAATAATGATGAATGCTAGTTTTAAGATAAATTGTTGGAATGCTAGAAGCATTCGGAATAAAACATTAGAATATTTTGCTTTCTTAAGCAAACATAATATTGATGTTAGTCTAATAAGTGAATCGTGGTTAGATGAAAATGTTCATATCTCTAATAAAGACTACAAATGTTATCGTTTAGATAGAGAAGAGAGAAGTGGGGGTGGTGTTGCCGTTGTAGTAAAAAAAAACGATAAAGCATAAATTACTTCCGGTGATTAAAACTAAATATATTGAAAATATTGGTATAGAAGTACCGTTTGAAAATGGACGTTCTATAAAAATTTTCTCAATTTATTTTCCAGGGGGCTCTACTTCACCGAGAAAAAGATATGATTTCCGTAACGATTTACGAAAATTGGTTACATTAAATGATATATTTTTAATTGGTGGTGATTTCAATTGCAAACACAGAAACTGGGGCTGTGTCAGAGCTAATGCATGGGGAAATATTTTATCCGACTTGGATTCAAGACACCCGTTTAGTATTCTGTACCCCCCTCAACCTACATGTATTCCACCTAACAATCGATCAAGTCCTTCCACCATAGACTTATTTCTTACAAACTCCCCTGAACTATTCGGCCAACCAATAGCTGAAAATGATCTAAGTTCAAATCATCTTCCAATTATAATTAATATCAATTCATCCCCTGTGGAAAATTGTAATCAATTTTATGATTTTGCAAATGTTGATTGGAAGAAATTTAAAAAATGTATTAGAATTAAATTGAGAAACATCCCAGACGCGAACCCAAATGACGTTAGTTTCGAACAAATAGATGAAGCCGTTAATGTTTTTACAACATCAATTCTTGAGAGTGTCGAACAATCAGTGCCCAAAAAAACTCAAAGCCGAAATAATGGTAATGCACTACCTGCTTATATAGTAGAAGCAATTAAAAAAAGAAATAGATATAGAACTTTGTGGATCAGGACCAGGGACCAACAATTCCATGTTGAGATGAACAGAATGAATGAGTTTATCAAATCTTCACTATTTCTTTTCAGAAACCAGTCCTGGAACAATAAACTACAGGGTTTGAATAAATGTAGTAGGCCTTTTTGGAATATTATAAAAGTAGTGAAAAAGAAAAAGATCCATATCCCTTCTTTCAAAATAGGTAACTCAATCCTAATATCTAATGAGGAAAAAGCGAATGCATTAGCTCAGACGTTTTGTGCCAACAATTTAATAACAAGAAACAGTACAAACAATAATCATATTGAAAGTATCGTCCGGCAATCTATGCTATTACTTACCGAAAGCGTGTCTGAAGTTACAGATGATATAACTTTTGATGATGTCGAAATAATATTAAAAGGCCTTAAAACTACCAAATCTCCTGGATTTGATGGAATAAAAAACCTCTTTTTGAAGAATCTTCCTAAAATAGCTGTAAGATACCTGAGAACATTATTTAATAATTGTTTTAAAACAGGATACTTTCCGAAAGAATGGAAAGCAGCTAAAGTCATTCCTATCCTTGATGTAGAGAAAGCTTTTGACACTGTTTGGCATGAAGGCTTAGTTCATAAGCTAGTTTCCTTAAATTTTCCCTTATACATCGTCAAAATCATATTATCTTTTCTGTCAAATCGAACTTTCAAAGTCTGTGTAAACAATTGGTATACTGATGAAAATAATATTATATTATTGCAGGTGTGCCCCAAGGATCGGTGCTAGGGCCATTCTTATATAATATATATACTTATGATTTCCCAAAACTTCTAAATTGTGAAACTGCAATTTTTGCTGATGACACTTGTATTTATTCATCAGATTCAACTGGTTTTTGTATTGAAACTAAATTGCAATCTGCTCTGAATACTATTCAAATATATTTCAACAATTGGAAAATTAAGATAAACGCTTCGAAGACACAGGCACTTTTTTTTACAAGAAAAAGGAAACCCTGTTTACTGCCTAACAATAGCCTCCGTTTGAATGGCGGACAAATACAGTGGAAATCAAGTGCAAAGTATCTTGGGGTACACCTGGACAAAACCTTGACTTTTAACTTGCATATTCAGCAAACGCTTAGCAAACTAAATATTGTAATCAAAACGCTCTATCCGTTTATCAATCGAAAGTCTAAAATGAGTATAGAAAATAAATTAATGATCTTTAAATCTATCTTTCAAAGCATTATTTTTTATGGTTCTCCTGTTTGGGGTAAATGCGCTAAAAACCATATACAAAAATTACAGATAATGCAAAATAAAATTTTAAAAATAATGCTTAATCTACCTTGGCACTTTTCTACAGAAGAGCTCCATAAAATAGCAAACATTGATAAGGTTACAGTAAGAATTTCAAAACTACATGAACGTTACATTTTATCGTGCAAT
>OX596030.1:54102182-54122182 GCA_951394125.1 Epistrophe eligans
AGTTAAGTTAAGTTAAGTTAAGTTAAGTTAAGTTAAGTTAAGTTAAGTTAAGTTAAGTTAAGTTAAGTTAAGTTAAGTTAAGTTAAGTTAAGTTAAGTTAAGTTAAGTTAAGTTAAGTTAAGTTAAGTTAAGTTAAGTTAAGTTAAGTTAAGTTAAGTTAAGTTAAGTTAAGTTAAGTTAAGTTAAGTTAAGTTAAGTTAAGTTAAGTTAAGTTAAGTTAAGTTAAGTTAAGTTAAGTTAAGTTAAGTTAAGTTAAGTTAAGTTAAGTTAAGTTAAGTTAAGTTAAGTTAAGTTAAGTTAAGTTAAGTTAAGTTAAGTTAAGTTAAGTTAAGTTAAGTTAAGTTAAGTTAAGTTAAGTTAAGTTAAGTTAAGTTAAGTTAAGTTAAGTTAAGTTAAGAATTATTGTCGCTCGGTTTGAAATGCCTCAACGTCAAAATGATTAAGAAGAAGTATGATAGCTTCATAGATATTTTCTACTTGGTCTACCTCGAGTGTGGCTCAATTAAGTTAAATGAGCTAAAAAAACAATTTCAATCCTTGTTTAAAACACAAGTGAAATGGGACTTTGCCCGAAGGCAGAGAAACAAACTCACTCAATGTTATAATTGCCAAATGTATGGGCATGGAGAAAAAAACTGTCATATTAAAACTCACTGTGCCAACTGTGCAGAAAATCACGAAACAAAAAATTGTAATTCAAACAAAATTAAATGTGCAAACTGCAATGAAATTCATAAGGCTAATGACCCGATTTGCATCAGCCGACAAAGCTTTTGTAAAATTCGTGAAAAAATGTCTATGCGGAATAGAGTACATGCAAAGGTGACGACAAGAGATGTGTACCTACAACATTCTTCGTATACCCCAAATAAAGCCGACTTTCCTGCGCTCACGACGTACAAGAAGGCCAAAGTTCCAAACTCAACTGAGTTCATAGCACCAAACGATAACGCCGAAAAAAAAAAAAAAAAAAAAAAAAAAAAAAAAAAAAAAAAAAACAATGATCTTTTTTCAATGGAAGAAATCAACTCTCTCACAGCAGAGATGATAACATTACTAAGTCGATGCAAAAATAAATCCGATCAATTCAATACGATTGCACAATTAGCTGTTAAGTATCTTTATTCAGGTAAATAATGATGAATGCTAGTTTTAAGATAAATTGTTGGAATGCTAGAAGCATTCGGAATAAAACATTAGAATATTTTGCTTTCTTAAGCAAACATAATATTGATGTTAGTCTAATAAGTGAATCGTGGTTAGATGAAAATGTTCATATCTCTAATAAAGACTACAAATGTTATCGTTTAGATAGAGAAGAGAGAAGTGGGGGTGGTGTTGCCGTTGTAGTAAAAAAAAACGATAAAGCATAAATTACTTCCGGTGATTAAAACTAAATATATTGAAAATATTGGTATAGAAGTACCGTTTGAAAATGGACGTTCTATAAAAATTTTCTCAATTTATTTTCCAGGGGGCTCTACTTCACCGAGAAAAAGATATGATTTCCGTAACGATTTACGAAAATTGGTTACATTAAATGATATATTTTTAATTGGTGGTGATTTCAATTGCAAACACAGAAACTGGGGCTGTGTCAGAGCTAATGCATGGGGAAATATTTTATCCGACTTGGATTCAAGACACCCGTTTAGTATTCTGTACCCCCCTCAACCTACATGTATTCCACCTAACAATCGATCAAGTCCTTCCACCATAGACTTATTTCTTACAAACTCCCCTGAACTATTCGGCCAACCAATAGCTGAAAATGATCTAAGTTCAAATCATCTTCCAATTATAATTAATATCAATTCATCCCCTGTGGAAAATTGTAATCAATTTTATGATTTTGCAAATGTTGATTGGAAGAAATTTAAAAAATGTATTAGAATTAAATTGAGAAACATCCCAGACGCGAACCCAAATGACGTTAGTTTCGAACAAATAGATGAAGCCGTTAATGTTTTTACAACATCAATTCTTGAGAGTGTCGAACAATCAGTGCCCAAAAAAACTCAAAGCCGAAATAATGGTAATGCACTACCTGCTTATATAGTAGAAGCAATTAAAAAAAGAAATAGATATAGAACTTTGTGGATCAGGACCAGGGACCAACAATTCCATGTTGAGATGAACAGAATGAATGAGTTTATCAAATCTTCACTATTTCTTTTCAGAAACCAGTCCTGGAACAATAAACTACAGGGTTTGAATAAATGTAGTAGGCCTTTTTGGAATATTATAAAAGTAGTGAAAAAGAAAAAGATCCATATCCCTTCTTTCAAAATAGGTAACTCAATCCTAATATCTAATGAGGAAAAAGCGAATGCATTAGCTCAGACGTTTTGTGCCAACAATTTAATAACAAGAAACAGTACAAACAATAATCATATTGAAAGTATCGTCCGGCAATCTATGCTATTACTTACCGAAAGCGTGTCTGAAGTTACAGATGATATAACTTTTGATGATGTCGAAATAATATTAAAAGGCCTTAAAACTACCAAATCTCCTGGATTTGATGGAATAAAAAACCTCTTTTTGAAGAATCTTCCTAAAATAGCTGTAAGATACCTGAGAACATTATTTAATAATTGTTTTAAAACAGGATACTTTCCGAAAGAATGGAAAGCAGCTAAAGTCATTCCTATCCTTGATGTAGAGAAAGCTTTTGACACTGTTTGGCATGAAGGCTTAGTTCATAAGCTAGTTTCCTTAAATTTTCCCTTATACATCGTCAAAATCATATTATCTTTTCTGTCAAATCGAACTTTCAAAGTCTGTGTAAACAATTGGTATACTGATGAAAATAATATTATATTATTGCAGGTGTGCCCCAAGGATCGGTGCTAGGGCCATTCTTATATAATATATATACTTATGATTTCCCAAAACTTCTAAATTGTGAAACTGCAATTTTTGCTGATGACACTTGTATTTATTCATCAGATTCAACTGGTTTTTGTATTGAAACTAAATTGCAATCTGCTCTGAATACTATTCAAATATATTTCAACAATTGGAAAATTAAGATAAACGCTTCGAAGACACAGGCACTTTTTTTTACAAGAAAAAGGAAACCCTGTTTACTGCCTAACAATAGCCTCCGTTTGAATGGCGGACAAATACAGTGGAAATCAAGTGCAAAGTATCTTGGGGTACACCTGGACAAAACCTTGACTTTTAACTTGCATATTCAGCAAACGCTTAGCAAACTAAATATTGTAATCAAAACGCTCTATCCGTTTATCAATCGAAAGTCTAAAATGAGTATAGAAAATAAATTAATGATCTTTAAATCTATCTTTCAAAGCATTATTTTTTATGGTTCTCCTGTTTGGGGTAAATGCGCTAAAAACCATATACAAAAATTACAGATAATGCAAAATAAAATTTTAAAAATAATGCTTAATCTACCTTGGCACTTTTCTACAGAAGAGCTCCATAAAATAGCAAACATTGATAAGGTTACAGTAAGAATTTCAAAACTACATGAACGTTACATTTTATCGTGCAATAATTCAAATAATAATTTAATTTCAAACTTAGTTGCTTAAGGTGTTGTAAAAATTAAGTCTTTAGTCTTTATTTATTATCTATAAATGTCCATATATGCTATGTACATTGTTTTTTTGTATTTGTTTCTTTATTAATTAATTAATCTATTTATTATTCATTTATTATTTATTTTTTTATTATTTATTTATTTATTATTTATTATTTATTTATTTATTTTTTTTTATTTACTTATTTATTTATTATTTATTTATTTATTATTTATTTATTTATTTATTATTAATTTATTAATGTTTTGTTTTTTTCTATTTATTTATTTGTTTGTTATTTATTTAATTGTTAATTTATTAAAATACATATTTATTTATTCATTTTTTATTCTACTTGTTTAATTATTTGTTTGTTATTTATTTATTTTCTTATTAATTAATTTATTTATTTTTTTACTTATTTATTTATTTGTTTATTTAATTATTTATTCTTCTTCTGTGATATTTAAATACTTAGTTATATTAAACTATATAAATAATGCATGTAAACAACATCTTATGACAATTTTCTGCACCCCACTTCTCTCTTCCTATGGAAAAATTCAAATGTGTTGTTAATGAAGGTTTTTGCTAGTAACTTTTCCTTCAAAAATGTATATAAATCTGTGATATTAATTGAATACAAATTGTAATTATTTTTCAGTAGTAAGGTAGGACATATATACCATATCTCTGTAAATTGTGCAATCTAGATTTAAATGAAAATATTATAAGAATTTCGTTACAATAAAAATCTATCTATCTAGTTAAGTTAAGTTAAGTTAAGTTAAGTTAAGTTAAGTTAAGTTAAGTTAAGTTAAGTTAAGTTAAGTTAAGTTAAGTTAAGTTAAGTTAAGTTAAGTTAAGTTAAGTTAAGTTAAGTTAAGTTAAGTTAAGTTAAGTTAAGTTAAGTTAAGTTAAGTTAAGTTAAGTTAAGTTAAGTTAAGTTAAGTTAAGTTAAGTTAAGTTAAGTTAAGTTAAGTTAAGTTAAGTTAAGTTAAGTTAAGTTAAGTTAAGTTAAGTTAAGTTAAGTTAAGTTAAGTTAAGTTAAGTTAAGTTAAGTTAAGTTAAGTTAAGTTAAGTTAAGTTAAGTTAAGTTAAGTTAAGTTAAGTTAAGTTAAGTTAAGTTAAGTTAAGTTAAGTTAAGTTAAGTTAAGTTAAGTTAAGTTAAGTTAAGTTAAGTTAAGTTAAGTTAAGTTAAGTTAAGTTAAGTTAAGTTAAGTTAAGTTAAGTTAAGTTAAGTTAAGTTAAGTTAAGTTAAGTTAAGTTAAGTTAAGTTAAGTTAAGTTAAGTTAAGTTAAGTTAAGTTAAGTTAAGTTAAGTTAAGTTAAGTTAAGTTAAGTTAAGTTAAGTTAAGTTAAGTTAAGTTAAGTTAAGTTAAGTTAAGTTAAGTTAAGTTAAGTTAAGTTAAGTTAAGTTAAGTTAAGTTAAGTTAAGTTAAGTTAAGTTAAGTTAAGTTAAGTTAAGTTAAGTTAAGTTAAGTTAAGTTAAGTTAAGTTAAGTTAAGTTAAGTTAAGTTAAGTTAAGTTAAGTTAAGTTAAGTTAAGTTAAGTTAAGTTAAGTTAAGTTAAGTTAAGTTAAGTTAAGTTAAGTTAAGTTAAGTTAAGTTAAGTTAAGTTAAGTTAAGTTAAGTTAAGTTAAGTTAAGTTAAGTTAAGTTAAGTTAAGTTAAGTTAAGTTAAGTTAAGTTAAGTTAAGTTAAGTTAAGTTAAGTTAAGTTAAGTTAAGTTAAGTTAAGTTAAGTTAAGTTAAGTTAAGTTAAGTTAAGTTAAGTTAAGTTAAGTTAAGTTAAGTTAAGTTAAGTTAAGTTAAGTTAAGTTAAGTTAAGTTAAGTTAAGTTAAGTTAAGTTAAGTTAAGTTAAGTTAAGTTAAGTTAAGTTAAGTTAAGTTAAGTTAAGTTAAGTTAAGTTAAGTTAAGTTAAGTTAAGTTAAGTTAAGTTAAGTTAAGTTAAGTTAAGTTAAGTTAAGTTAAGTTAAGTTAAGTTAAGTTAAGTTAAGTTAAGTTAAGTTAAGTTAAGTTAAGTTAAGTTAAGTTAAGTTAAGTTAAGTTAAGTTAAGTTAAGTTAAGTTAAGTTAAGTTAAGTTAAGTTAAGTTAAGTTAAGTTAAGTTAAGTTAAGTTAAGTTAAGTTAAGTTAAGTTAAGTTAAGTTAAGTTAAGTTAAGTTAAGTTAAGTTAAGTTAAGTTAAGTTAAGTTAAGTTAAGTTAAGTTAAGTTAAGTTAAGTTAAGTTAAGTTAAGTTAAGTTAAGTTAAGTTAAGTTAAGTTAAGTTAAGTTAAGTTAAGTTAAGTTAAGTTAAGTTAAGTTAAGTTAAGTTAAGTTAAGTTAAGTTAAGTTAAGTTAAGTTAAGTTAAGTTAAGTTAAGTTAAGTTAAGTTAAGTTAAGTTAAGTTAAGTTAAGTTAAGTTAAGTTAAGTTAAGTTAAGTTAAGTTAAGTTAAGTTAAGTTAAGTTAAGTTAAGTTAAGTTAAGTTAAGTTAAGTTAAGTTAAGTTAAGTTAAGTTAAGTTAAGTTAAGTTAAGTTAAGTTAAGTTAAGTTAAGTTAAGTTAAGTTAAGTTAAGTTAAGTTAAGTTAAGTTAAGTTAAGTTAAGTTAAGTTAAGTTAAGTTAAGTTAAGTTAAGTTAAGTTAAGTTAAGTTAAGTTAAGTTAAGTTAAGTTAAGTTAAGTTAAGTTAAGTTAAGTTAAGTTAAGTTAAGTTAAGTTAAGTTAAGTTAAGTTAAGTTAAGTTAAGTTAAGTTAAGTTAAGTTAAGTTAAGTTAAGTTAAGTTAAGTTAAGTTAAGTTAAGTTAAGTTAAGTTAAGTTAAGTTAAGTTAAGTTAAGTTAAGTTAAGTTAAGTTAAGTTAAGTTAAGTTAAGTTAAGTTAAGTTAAGTTAAGTTAAGTTAAGTTAAGTTAAGTTAAGTTAAGTTAAGTTAAGTTAAGTTAAGTTAAGTTAAGTTAAGTTAAGTTAAGAATTATTGTCGCTCGGTTTGAAATGCCTCAACGTCAAAATGATTAAGAAGAAGTATGATAGCTTCATAGATATTTTCTACTTGGTCTACCTCGAGTGTGGCTCAATTAAGTTAAATGAGCTAAAAAAACAATTTCAATCCTTGTTTAAAACACAAGTGAAATGGGACTTTGCCCGAAGGCAGAGAAACAAACTCACTCAATGTTATAATTGCCAAATGTATGGGCATGGAGAAAAAAACTGTCATATTAAAACTCACTGTGCCAACTGTGCAGAAAATCACGAAACAAAAAATTGTAATTCAAACAAAATTAAATGTGCAAACTGCAATGAAATTCATAAGGCTAATGACCCGATTTGCATCAGCCGACAAAGCTTTTGTAAAATTCGTGAAAAAATGTCTATGCGGAATAGAGTACATGCAAAGGTGACGACAAGAGATGTGTACCTACAACATTCTTCGTATACCCCAAATAAAGCCGACTTTCCTGCGCTCACGACGTACAAGAAGGCCAAAGTTCCAAACTCAACTGAGTTCATAGCACCAAACGATAACGCCGAAAAAAAAAAAAAAAAAAAAAAAAAAAAAAAAAAAAAAAAAAACAATGATCTTTTTTCAATGGAAGAAATCAACTCTCTCACAGCAGAGATGATAACATTACTAAGTCGATGCAAAAATAAATCCGATCAATTCAATACGATTGCACAATTAGCTGTTAAGTATCTTTATTCAGGTAAATAATGATGAATGCTAGTTTTAAGATAAATTGTTGGAATGCTAGAAGCATTCGGAATAAAACATTAGAATATTTTGCTTTCTTAAGCAAACATAATATTGATGTTAGTCTAATAAGTGAATCGTGGTTAGATGAAAATGTTCATATCTCTAATAAAGACTACAAATGTTATCGTTTAGATAGAGAAGAGAGAAGTGGGGGTGGTGTTGCCGTTGTAGTAAAAAAAAACGATAAAGCATAAATTACTTCCGGTGATTAAAACTAAATATATTGAAAATATTGGTATAGAAGTACCGTTTGAAAATGGACGTTCTATAAAAATTTTCTCAATTTATTTTCCAGGGGGCTCTACTTCACCGAGAAAAAGATATGATTTCCGTAACGATTTACGAAAATTGGTTACATTAAATGATATATTTTTAATTGGTGGTGATTTCAATTGCAAACACAGAAACTGGGGCTGTGTCAGAGCTAATGCATGGGGAAATATTTTATCCGACTTGGATTCAAGACACCCGTTTAGTATTCTGTACCCCCCTCAACCTACATGTATTCCACCTAACAATCGATCAAGTCCTTCCACCATAGACTTATTTCTTACAAACTCCCCTGAACTATTCGGCCAACCAATAGCTGAAAATGATCTAAGTTCAAATCATCTTCCAATTATAATTAATATCAATTCATCCCCTGTGGAAAATTGTAATCAATTTTATGATTTTGCAAATGTTGATTGGAAGAAATTTAAAAAATGTATTAGAATTAAATTGAGAAACATCCCAGACGCGAACCCAAATGACGTTAGTTTCGAACAAATAGATGAAGCCGTTAATGTTTTTACAACATCAATTCTTGAGAGTGTCGAACAATCAGTGCCCAAAAAAACTCAAAGCCGAAATAATGGTAATGCACTACCTGCTTATATAGTAGAAGCAATTAAAAAAAGAAATAGATATAGAACTTTGTGGATCAGGACCAGGGACCAACAATTCCATGTTGAGATGAACAGAATGAATGAGTTTATCAAATCTTCACTATTTCTTTTCAGAAACCAGTCCTGGAACAATAAACTACAGGGTTTGAATAAATGTAGTAGGCCTTTTTGGAATATTATAAAAGTAGTGAAAAAGAAAAAGATCCATATCCCTTCTTTCAAAATAGGTAACTCAATCCTAATATCTAATGAGGAAAAAGCGAATGCATTAGCTCAGACGTTTTGTGCCAACAATTTAATAACAAGAAACAGTACAAACAATAATCATATTGAAAGTATCGTCCGGCAATCTATGCTATTACTTACCGAAAGCGTGTCTGAAGTTACAGATGATATAACTTTTGATGATGTCGAAATAATATTAAAAGGCCTTAAAACTACCAAATCTCCTGGATTTGATGGAATAAAAAACCTCTTTTTGAAGAATCTTCCTAAAATAGCTGTAAGATACCTGAGAACATTATTTAATAATTGTTTTAAAACAGGATACTTTCCGAAAGAATGGAAAGCAGCTAAAGTCATTCCTATCCTTGATGTAGAGAAAGCTTTTGACACTGTTTGGCATGAAGGCTTAGTTCATAAGCTAGTTTCCTTAAATTTTCCCTTATACATCGTCAAAATCATATTATCTTTTCTGTCAAATCGAACTTTCAAAGTCTGTGTAAACAATTGGTATACTGATGAAAATAATATTATATTATTGCAGGTGTGCCCCAAGGATCGGTGCTAGGGCCATTCTTATATAATATATATACTTATGATTTCCCAAAACTTCTAAATTGTGAAACTGCAATTTTTGCTGATGACACTTGTATTTATTCATCAGATTCAACTGGTTTTTGTATTGAAACTAAATTGCAATCTGCTCTGAATACTATTCAAATATATTTCAACAATTGGAAAATTAAGATAAACGCTTCGAAGACACAGGCACTTTTTTTTACAAGAAAAAGGAAACCCTGTTTACTGCCTAACAATAGCCTCCGTTTGAATGGCGGACAAATACAGTGGAAATCAAGTGCAAAGTATCTTGGGGTACACCTGGACAAAACCTTGACTTTTAACTTGCATATTCAGCAAACGCTTAGCAAACTAAATATTGTAATCAAAACGCTCTATCCGTTTATCAATCGAAAGTCTAAAATGAGTATAGAAAATAAATTAATGATCTTTAAATCTATCTTTCAAAGCATTATTTTTTATGGTTCTCCTGTTTGGGGTAAATGCGCTAAAAACCATATACAAAAATTACAGATAATGCAAAATAAAATTTTAAAAATAATGCTTAATCTACCTTGGCACTTTTCTACAGAAGAGCTCCATAAAATAGCAAACATTGATAAGGTTACAGTAAGAATTTCAAAACTACATGAACGTTACATTTTATCGTGCAATAATTCAAATAATAATTTAATTTCAAACTTAGTTGCTTAAGGTGTTGTAAAAATTAAGTCTTTAGTCTTTATTTATTATCTATAAATGTCCATATATGCTATGTACATTGTTTTTTTGTATTTGTTTCTTTATTAATTAATTAATCTATTTATTATTCATTTATTATTTATTTTTTTATTATTTATTTATTTATTATTTATTATTTATTTATTTATTTTTTTTTATTTACTTATTTATTTATTATTTATTTATTTATTATTTATTTATTTATTTATTATTAATTTATTAATGTTTTGTTTTTTTCTATTTATTTATTTGTTTGTTATTTATTTAATTGTTAATTTATTAAAATACATATTTATTTATTCATTTTTTATTCTACTTGTTTAATTATTTGTTTGTTATTTATTTATTTTCTTATTAATTAATTTATTTATTTTTTTACTTATTTATTTATTTGTTTATTTAATTATTTATTCTTCTTCTGTGATATTTAAATACTTAGTTATATTAAACTATATAAATAATGCATGTAAACAACATCTTATGACAATTTTCTGCACCCCACTTCTCTCTTCCTATGGAAAAATTCAAATGTGTTGTTAATGAAGGTTTTTGCTAGTAACTTTTCCTTCAAAAATGTATATAAATCTGTGATATTAATTGAATACAAATTGTAATTATTTTTCAGTAGTAAGGTAGGACATATATACCATATCTCTGTAAATTGTGCAATCTAGATTTAAATGAAAATATTATAAGAATTTCGTTACAATAAAAATCTATCTATCTAGTTAAGTTAAGTTAAGTTAAGTTAAGTTAAGTTAAGTTAAGTTAAGTTAAGTTAAGTTAAGTTAAGTTAAGTTAAGTTAAGTTAAGTTAAGTTAAGTTAAGTTAAGTTAAGTTAAGTTAAGTTAAGTTAAGTTAAGTTAAGTTAAGTTAAGTTAAGTTAAGTTAAGTTAAGTTAAGTTAAGTTAAGTTAAGTTAAGTTAAGTTAAGTTAAGTTAAGTTAAGTTAAGTTAAGTTAAGTTAAGTTAAGTTAAGTTAAGTTAAGTTAAGTTAAGTTAAGTTAAGTTAAGTTAAGTTAAGTTAAGTTAAGTTAAGTTAAGTTAAGTTAAGTTAAGTTAAGTTAAGTTAAGTTAAGTTAAGTTAAGTTAAGTTAAGTTAAGTTAAGTTAAGTTAAGTTAAGTTAAGTTAAGTTAAGTTAAGTTAAGTTAAGTTAAGTTAAGTTAAGTTAAGTTAAGTTAAGTTAAGTTAAGTTAAGTTAAGTTAAGTTAAGTTAAGTTAAGTTAAGTTAAGTTAAGTTAAGTTAAGTTAAGTTAAGTTAAGTTAAGTTAAGTTAAGTTAAGTTAAGTTAAGTTAAGTTAAGTTAAGTTAAGTTAAGTTAAGTTAAGTTAAGTTAAGTTAAGTTAAGTTAAGTTAAGTTAAGTTAAGTTAAGTTAAGTTAAGTTAAGTTAAGTTAAGTTAAGTTAAGTTAAGTTAAGTTAAGTTAAGTTAAGTTAAGTTAAGTTAAGTTAAGTTAAGTTAAGTTAAGTTAAGTTAAGTTAAGTTAAGTTAAGTTAAGTTAAGTTAAGTTAAGTTAAGTTAAGTTAAGTTAAGTTAAGTTAAGTTAAGTTAAGTTAAGTTAAGTTAAGTTAAGTTAAGTTAAGTTAAGTTAAGTTAAGTTAAGTTAAGTTAAGTTAAGTTAAGTTAAGTTAAGTTAAGTTAAGTTAAGTTAAGTTAAGTTAAGTTAAGTTAAGTTAAGTTAAGTTAAGTTAAGTTAAGTTAAGTTAAGTTAAGTTAAGTTAAGTTAAGTTAAGTTAAGTTAAGTTAAGTTAAGTTAAGTTAAGTTAAGTTAAGTTAAGTTAAGTTAAGTTAAGTTAAGTTAAGTTAAGTTAAGTTAAGTTAAGTTAAGTTAAGTTAAGTTAAGTTAAGTTAAGTTAAGTTAAGTTAAGTTAAGTTAAGTTAAGTTAAGTTAAGTTAAGTTAAGTTAAGTTAAGTTAAGTTAAGTTAAGTTAAGTTAAGTTAAGTTAAGTTAAGTTAAGTTAAGTTAAGTTAAGTTAAGTTAAGTTAAGTTAAGTTAAGTTAAGTTAAGTTAAGTTAAGTTAAGTTAAGTTAAGTTAAGTTAAGTTAAGTTAAGTTAAGTTAAGTTAAGTTAAGTTAAGTTAAGTTAAGTTAAGTTAAGTTAAGTTAAGTTAAGTTAAGTTAAGTTAAGTTAAGTTAAGTTAAGTTAAGTTAAGTTAAGTTAAGTTAAGTTAAGTTAAGTTAAGTTAAGTTAAGTTAAGTTAAGTTAAGTTAAGTTAAGTTAAGTTAAGTTAAGTTAAGTTAAGTTAAGTTAAGTTAAGTTAAGTTAAGTTAAGTTAAGTTAAGTTAAGTTAAGTTAAGTTAAGTTAAGTTAAGTTAAGTTAAGTTAAGTTAAGTTAAGTTAAGTTAAGTTAAGTTAAGTTAAGTTAAGTTAAGTTAAGTTAAGTTAAGTTAAGTTAAGTTAAGTTAAGTTAAGTTAAGTTAAGTTAAGTTAAGTTAAGTTAAGTTAAGTTAAGTTAAGTTAAGTTAAGTTAAGTTAAGTTAAGTTAAGTTAAGTTAAGTTAAGTTAAGTTAAGTTAAGTTAAGTTAAGTTAAGTTAAGTTAAGTTAAGTTAAGTTAAGTTAAGTTAAGTTAAGTTAAGTTAAGTTAAGTTAAGTTAAGTTAAGTTAAGTTAAGTTAAGTTAAGTTAAGTTAAGTTAAGTTAAGTTAAGTTAAGTTAAGTTAAGTTAAGTTAAGTTAAGTTAAGTTAAGTTAAGTTAAGTTAAGTTAAGTTAAGTTAAGTTAAGTTAAGTTAAGTTAAGTTAAGTTAAGTTAAGTTAAGTTAAGTTAAGTTAAGTTAAGTTAAGTTAAGTTAAGTTAAGTTAAGTTAAGTTAAGTTAAGTTAAGTTAAGTTAAGTTAAGTTAAGTTAAGTTAAGTTAAGTTAAGTTAAGTTAAGTTAAGTTAAGTTAAGTTAAGTTAAGTTAAGTTAAGTTAAGTTAAGTTAAGTTAAGTTAAGTTAAGTTAAGTTAAGTTAAGTTAAGTTAAGTTAAGTTAAGTTAAGTTAAGTTAAGTTAAGTTAAGTTAAGTTAAGTTAAGTTAAGTTAAGTTAAGTTAAGTTAAGTTAAGTTAAGTTAAGTTAAGTTAAGTTAAGTTAAGTTAAGTTAAGTTAAGTTAAGTTAAGTTAAGTTAAGTTAAGTTAAGTTAAGTTAAGTTAAGTTAAGTTAAGTTAAGTTAAGTTAAGTTAAGTTAAGTTAAGTTAAGTTAAGTTAAGTTAAGTTAAGTTAAGTTAAGTTAAGTTAAGTTAAGTTAAGTTAAGTTAAGTTAAGTTAAGTTAAGTTAAGTTAAGTTAAGTTAAGTTAAGTTAAGTTAAGTTAAGTTAAGTTAAGTTAAGTTAAGTTAAGTTAAGTTAAGTTAAGTTAAGTTAAGTTAAGTTAAGTTAAGTTAAGTTAAGTTAAGTTAAGTTAAGTTAAGTTAAGTTAAGTTAAGTTAAGTTAAGTTAAGTTAAGTTAAGTTAAGTTAAGTTAAGTTAAGTTAAGTTAAGTTAAGTTAAGTTAAGTTAAGTTAAGTTAAGTTAAGTTAAGTTAAGTTAAGTTAAGTTAAGTTAAGTTAAGTTAAGTTAAGTTAAGTTAAGTTAAGTTAAGTTAAGTTAAGTTAAGTTAAGTTAAGTTAAGTTAAGTTAAGTTAAGTTAAGTTAAGTTAAGTTAAGTTAAGTTAAGTTAAGTTAAGTTAAGTTAAGTTAAGTTAAGTTAAGTTAAGTTAAGTTAAGTTAAGTTAAGTTAAGTTAAGTTAAGTTAAGTTAAGTTAAGTTAAGTTAAGTTAAGTTAAGTTAAGTTAAGTTAAGTTAAGTTAAGTTAAGTTAAGTTAAGTTAAGTTAAGTTAAGTTAAGTTAAGTTAAGTTAAGTTAAGTTAAGTTAAGTTAAGTTAAGTTAAGTTAAGTTAAGTTAAGTTAAGTTAAGTTAAGTTAAGTTAAGTTAAGTTAAGTTAAGTTAAGTTAAGTTAAGTTAAGTTAAGTTAAGTTAAGTTAAGTTAAGTTAAGTTAAGTTAAGTTAAGTTAAGTTAAGTTAAGTTAAGTTAAGTTAAGTTAAGTTAAGTTAAGTTAAGTTAAGTTAAGTTAAGTTAAGTTAAGTTAAGTTAAGTTAAGTTAAGTTAAGTTAAGTTAAGTTAAGTTAAGTTAAGTTAAGTTAAGTTAAGTTAAGTTAAGTTAAGTTAAGTTAAGTTAAGTTAAGTTAAGTTAAGTTAAGTTAAGTTAAGTTAAGTTAAGTTAAGTTAAGTTAAGTTAAGTTAAGTTAAGAATTATTGTCGCTCGGTTTGAAATGCCTCAACGTCAAAATGATTAAGAAGAAGTATGATAGCTTCATAGATATTTTCTACTTGGTCTACCTCGAGTGTGGCTCAATTAAGTTAAATGAGCTAAAAAAACAATTTCAATCCTTGTTTAAAACACAAGTGAAATGGGACTTTGCCCGAAGGCAGAGAAACAAACTCACTCAATGTTATAATTGCCAAATGTATGGGCATGGAGAAAAAAACTGTCATATTAAAACTCACTGTGCCAACTGTGCAGAAAATCACGAAACAAAAAATTGTAATTCAAACAAAATTAAATGTGCAAACTGCAATGAAATTCATAAGGCTAATGACCCGATTTGCATCAGCCGACAAAGCTTTTGTAAAATTCGTGAAAAAATGTCTATGCGGAATAGAGTACATGCAAAGGTGACGACAAGAGATGTGTACCTACAACATTCTTCGTATACCCCAAATAAAGCCGACTTTCCTGCGCTCACGACGTACAAGAAGGCCAAAGTTCCAAACTCAACTGAGTTCATAGCACCAAACGATAACGCCGCAAATAACAATAATTCCAATGTGTGGGCGAACACTTCACATAAAACCGGTTTTACTGCAAACAGTGGGAACAATGATCTTTTTTCAATGGAAGAAATCAACTCTCTCACAGCAGAGATGATAACATTACTAAGTCGATGCAAAAATAAATCCGATCAATTCAATACGATTGCACAATTAGCTGTTAAGTATCTTTATTCAGGTAAATAATGATGAATGCTAGTTTTAAGATAAATTATTGGAATGCTAGAAGCATTCGGAATAAAACATTAGAATATTTTGCTTTCTTAAGCAAACATAATATTGATGTTAGTCTAATAAGTGAATCGTGGTTAGATGAAAATGTTCATATCTCTAATAAAGACTACAAATGTTATCGTTTAGATAGAGAAGAGAGAAGTGGGGGTGGTGTTGCCGTTGTAGTAAAAAAAACGATAAAGCATAAATTACTTCCGGTGATTAAAACTAAATATATTGAAAATATTGGTATAGAAGTACCGTTTGAAAATGGACGTTCTATAAAAATTTTCTCAATTTATTTTCCAGGGGGCTCTACTTCACCGAGAAAAAGATATGATTTCCGTAACGATTTACGAAAATTGGTTACATTAAATGATATATTTTTAATTGGTGGTGATTTCAATTGCAAACACAGAAACTGGGGCTGTGTCAGAGCTAATGCATGGGGAAATATTTTATCCGACTTGGATTCAAGACACCCGTTTAGTATTCTGTACCCCCCTCAACCTACATGTATTCCACCTAACAATCGATCAAGTCCTTCCACCATAGACTTATTTCTTACAAACTCCCCTGAACTATTCGGCCAACCAATAGCTGAAAATGATCTAAGTTCAAATCATCTTCCAATTATAATTAATATCAATTCATCCCCTGTGGAAAATTGTAATCAATTGTTTACTGCCTAACAATAGCCTCCGTTTGAATGGCGGACAAATACAGTGGAAATCAAGTGCAAAGTATCTTGGGGTACACCTGGACAAAACCTTGACTTTTAACTTGCATATTCAGCAAACGCTTAGCAAACTAAATATTGTAATCAAAACGCTCTATCCGTTTATCAATCGAAAGTCTAAAATGAGTATAGAAAATAAATTAATGATCTTTAAATCTATCTTTCAAAGCATTATTTTTTATGGTTCTCCTGTTTGGGGTAAATGCGCTAAAAACCATATACAAAAATTACAGATAATGCAAAATAAAATTTTAAAAATAATGCTTAATCTACCTTGGCACTTTTCTACAGAAGAGCTCCATAAAATAGCAAACATTGATAAGGTTACAGTAAGAATTTCAAAACTACATGAACGTTACATTTTATCGTGCAATAATTCAAATAATAATTTAATTTCAAACTTAGTTGCTTAAGGTGTTGTAAAAATTAAGTCTTTAGTCTTTATTTATTATCCATAAATGTCCATATATGCTATGTACATTGTTTTTTTGTATTTGTTTCTTTATTAATTAATTAATCTATTTATTATTCATTTATTATTTATTTTTTTATTATTTATTTATTTATTATTTATTATTTATTTATTTATTTTTTTTTATTTACTTATTTATTTATTATTTATTTATTTATTATTTATTTATTTATTTATTATTAATTTATTAATGTTTTGTTTTTTTCTATTTATTTATTTGTTTGTTATTTATTTAATTGTTAATTTATTAAAATACATATTTATTTATTCATTTTTTATTCTACTTGTTTAATTATTTGTTTGTTATTTATTTATTTTCTTATTAATTAATTTATTTATTTTTTTACTTATTTATTTATTTGTTTATTTAATTATTTATTCTTCTTCTGTGATATTTAAATACTTAGTTATATTAAACTATATAAATAATGCATGTAAACAACATCTTATGACAATTTTCTGCACCCCACTTCTCTCTTCCTATGGAAAAATTCAAATGTGTTGTTAATGAAGGTTTTTGCTAGTAACTTTTCCTTCAAAAATGTATATAAATCTGTGATATTAATTGAATACAAATTGTAATTATTTTTCAGTAGTAAGGTAGGACATATATACCATATCTCTGTAAATTGTGCAATCTAGATTTAAATGAAAATATTATAAGAATTTCGTTACAATAAAAATCTATCTATCTAGTTAAGTTAAGTTAAGTTAAGTTAAGTTAAGTTAAGTTAAGTTAAGTTAAGTTAAGTTAAGTTAAGTTAAGTTAAGTTAAGTTAAGTTAAGTTAAGTTAAGTTAAGTTAAGTTAAGTTAAGTTAAGTTAAGTTAAGTTAAGTTAAGTTAAGTTAAGTTAAGTTAAGTTAAGTTAAGTTAAGTTAAGTTAAGTTAAGTTAAGTTAAGTTAAGTTAAGTTAAGTTAAGTTAAGTTAAGTTAAGTTAAGTTAAGTTAAGTTAAGTTAAGTTAAGTTAAGTTAAGTTAAGTTAAGTTAAGTTAAGTTAAGTTAAGTTAAGTTAAGTTAAGTTAAGTTAAGTTAAGTTAAGTTAAGTTAAGTTAAGTTAAGTTAAGTTAAGTTAAGTTAAGTTAAGTTAAGTTAAGTTAAGTTAAGTTAAGTTAAGTTAAGTTAAGTTAAGTTAAGTTAAGTTAAGTTAAGTTAAGTTAAGTTAAGTTAAGTTAAGTTAAGTTAAGTTAAGTTAAGTTAAGTTAAGTTAAGTTAAGTTAAGTTAAGTTAAGTTAAGTTAAGTTAAGTTAAGTTAAGTTAAGTTAAGTTAAGTTAAGTTAAGTTAAGTTAAGTTAAGTTAAGTTAAGTTAAGTTAAGTTAAGTTAAGTTAAGTTAAGTTAAGTTAAGTTAAGTTAAGTTAAGTTAAGTTAAGTTAAGTTAAGTTAAGTTAAGTTAAGTTAAGTTAAGTTAAGTTAAGTTAAGTTAAGTTAAGTTAAGTTAAGTTAAGTTAAGTTAAGTTAAGTTAAGTTAAGTTAAGTTAAGTTAAGTTAAGTTAAGTTAAGTTAAGTTAAGTTAAGTTAAGTTAAGTTAAGTTAAGTTAAGTTAAGTTAAGTTAAGTTAAGTTAAGTTAAGTTAAGTTAAGTTAAGTTAAGTTAAGTTAAGTTAAGTTAAGTTAAGTTAAGTTAAGTTAAGTTAAGTTAAGTTAAGTTAAGTTAAGTTAAGTTAAGTTAAGTTAAGTTAAGTTAAGTTAAGTTAAGTTAAGTTAAGTTAAGTTAAGTTAAGTTAAGTTAAGTTAAGTTAAGTTAAGTTAAGTTAAGTTAAGTTAAGTTAAGTTAAGTTAAGTTAAGTTAAGTTAAGTTAAGTTAAGTTAAGTTAAGTTAAGTTAAGTTAAGTTAAGTTAAGTTAAGTTAAGTTAAGTTAAGTTAAGTTAAGTTAAGTTAAGTTAAGTTAAGTTAAGTTAAGTTAAGTTAAGTTAAGTTAAGTTAAGTTAAGTTAAGTTAAGTTAAGTTAAGTTAAGTTAAGTTAAGTTAAGTTAAGTTAAGTTAAGTTAAGTTAAGTTAAGTTAAGTTAAGTTAAGTTAAGTTAAGTTAAGTTAAGTTAAGTTAAGTTAAGTTAAGTTAAGTTAAGTTAAGTTAAGTTAAGTTAAGTTAAGTTAAGTTAAGTTAAGTTAAGTTAAGTTAAGTTAAGTTAAGTTAAGTTAAGTTAAGTTAAGTTAAGTTAAGTTAAGTTAAGTTAAGTTAAGTTAAGTTAAGTTAAGTTAAGTTAAGTTAAGTTAAGTTAAGTTAAGTTAAGTTAAGTTAAGTTAAGTTAAGTTAAGTTAAGTTAAGTTAAGTTAAGTTAAGTTAAGTTAAGTTAAGTTAAGTTAAGTTAAGTTAAGTTAAGTTAAGTTAAGTTAAGTTAAGTTAAGTTAAGTTAAGTTAAGTTAAGTTAAGTTAAGTTAAGTTAAGTTAAGTTAAGTTAAGTTAAGTTAAGTTAAGTTAAGTTAAGTTAAGTTAAGTTAAGTTAAGTTAAGTTAAGTTAAGTTAAGTTAAGTTAAGTTAAGTTAAGTTAAGTTAAGTTAAGTTAAGTTAAGTTAAGTTAAGTTAAGTTAAGTTAAGTTAAGTTAAGTTAAGTTAAGTTAAGTTAAGTTAAGTTAAGTTAAGTTAAGTTAAGTTAAGTTAAGTTAAGTTAAGTTAAGTTAAGTTAAGTTAAGTTAAGTTAAGTTAAGTTAAGTTAAGTTAAGTTAAGTTAAGTTAAGTTAAGTTAAGTTAAGTTAAGTTAAGTTAAGTTAAGTTAAGTTAAGTTAAGTTAAGTTAAGTTAAGTTAAGTTAAGTTAAGTTAAGTTAAGTTAAGTTAAGTTAAGTTAAGTTAAGTTAAGTTAAGTTAAGTTAAGTTAAGTTAAGTTAAGTTAAGTTAAGTTAAGTTAAGTTAAGTTAAGTTAAGTTAAGTTAAGTTAAGTTAAGTTAAGTTAAGTTAAGTTAAGTTAAGTTAAGTTAAGTTAAGTTAAGTTAAGTTAAGTTAAGTTAAGTTAAGTTAAGTTAAGTTAAGTTAAGTTAAGTTAAGTTAAGTTAAGTTAAGTTAAGTTAAGTTAAGTTAAGTTAAGTTAAGTTAAGTTAAGTTAAGTTAAGTTAAGTTAAGTTAAGTTAAGTTAAGTTAAGTTAAGTTAAGTTAAGTTAAGTTAAGTTAAGTTAAGTTAAGTTAAGTTAAGTTAAGTTAAGTTAAGTTAAGTTAAGTTAAGTTAAGTTAAGTTAAGTTAAGTTAAGTTAAGTTAAGTTAAGTTAAGTTAAGTTAAGTTAAGTTAAGTTAAGTTAAGTTAAGTTAAGTTAAGTTAAGTTAAGTTAAGTTAAGTTAAGTTAAGTTAAGTTAAGTTAAGTTAAGTTAAGTTAAGTTAAGTTAAGTTAAGTTAAGTTAAGTTAAGTTAAGTTAAGTTAAGTTAAGAATTATTGTCGCTCGGTTTGAAATGCCTCAACGTCAAAATGATTAAGAAGAAGTATGATAGCTTCATAGATATTTTCTACTTGGTCTACCTCGAGTGTGGCTCAATTAAGTTAAATGAGCTAAAAAAACAATTTCAATCCTTGTTTAAAACACAAGTGAAATGGGACTTTGCCCGAAGGCAGAGAAACAAACTCACTCAATGTTATAATTGCCAAATGTATGGGCATGGAGAAAAAAACTGTCATATTAAAACTCACTGTGCCAACTGTGCAGAAAATCACGAAACAAAAAATTGTAATTCAAACAAAATTAAATGTGCAAACTGCAATGAAATTCATAAGGCTAATGACCCGATTTGCATCAGCCGACAAAGCTTTTGTAAAATTCGTGAAAAAATGTCTATGCGGAATAGAGTACATGCAAAGGTGACGACAAGAGATGTGTACCTACAACATTCTTCGTATACCCCAAATAAAGCCGACTTTCCTGCGCTCACGACGTACAAGAAGGCCAAAGTTCCAAACTCAACTGAGTTCATAGCACCAAACGATAACGCCGCAAATAACAATAATTCCAATGTGTGGGCGAACACTTCACATAAAACCGGTTTTACTGCAAACAGTGGGAACAATGATCTTTTTTCAATGGAAGAAATCAACTCTCTCACAGCAGAGATGATAACATTACTAAGTCGATGCAAAAATAAATCCGATCAATTCAATACGATTGCACAATTAGCTGTTAAG
>OX596030.1:54127182-54139682 GCA_951394125.1 Epistrophe eligans
CTATTCGGCCAACCAATAGCTGAAAATGATCTAAGTTCAAATCATCTTCCAATTATAATTAATATCAATTCATCCCCTGTGGAAAATTGTAATCAATTGTTTACTGCCTAACAATAGCCTCCGTTTGAATGGCGGACAAATACAGTGGAAATCAAGTGCAAAGTATCTTGGGGTACACCTGGACAAAACCTTGACTTTTAACTTGCATATTCAGCAAACGCTTAGCAAACTAAATATTGTAATCAAAACGCTCTATCCGTTTATCAATCGAAAGTCTAAAATGAGTATAGAAAATAAATTAATGATCTTTAAATCTATCTTTCAAAGCATTATTTTTTATGGTTCTCCTGTTTGGGGTAAATGCGCTAAAAACCATATACAAAAATTACAGATAATGCAAAATAAAATTTTAAAAATAATGCTTAATCTACCTTGGCACTTTTCTACAGAAGAGCTCCATAAAATAGCAAACATTGATAAGGTTACAGTAAGAATTTCAAAACTACATGAACGTTACATTTTATCGTGCAATAATTCAAATAATAATTTAATTTCAAACTTAGTTGCTTAAGGTGTTGTAAAAATTAAGTCTTTAGTCTTTATTTATTATCCATAAATGTCCATATATGCTATGTACATTGTTTTTTTGTATTTGTTTCTTTATTAATTAATTAATCTATTTATTATTCATTTATTATTTATTTTTTTATTATTTATTTATTTATTATTTATTATTTATTTATTTATTTTTTTTTATTTACTTATTTATTTATTATTTATTTATTTATTATTTATTTATTTATTTATTATTAATTTATTAATGTTTTGTTTTTTTCTATTTATTTATTTGTTTGTTATTTATTTAATTGTTAATTTATTAAAATACATATTTATTTATTCATTTTTTATTCTACTTGTTTAATTATTTGTTTGTTATTTATTTATTTTCTTATTAATTAATTTATTTATTTTTTTACTTATTTATTTATTTGTTTATTTAATTATTTATTCTTCTTCTGTGATATTTAAATACTTAGTTATATTAAACTATATAAATAATGCATGTAAACAACATCTTATGACAATTTTCTGCACCCCACTTCTCTCTTCCTATGGAAAAATTCAAATGTGTTGTTAATGAAGGTTTTTGCTAGTAACTTTTCCTTCAAAAATGTATATAAATCTGTGATATTAATTGAATACAAATTGTAATTATTTTTCAGTAGTAAGGTAGGACATATATACCATATCTCTGTAAATTGTGCAATCTAGATTTAAATGAAAATATTATAAGAATTTCGTTACAATAAAAATCTATCTATCTAGTTAAGTTAAGTTAAGTTAAGTTAAGTTAAGTTAAGTTAAGTTAAGTTAAGTTAAGTTAAGTTAAGTTAAGTTAAGTTAAGTTAAGTTAAGTTAAGTTAAGTTAAGTTAAGTTAAGTTAAGTTAAGTTAAGTTAAGTTAAGTTAAGTTAAGTTAAGTTAAGTTAAGTTAAGTTAAGTTAAGTTAAGTTAAGTTAAGTTAAGTTAAGTTAAGTTAAGTTAAGTTAAGTTAAGTTAAGTTAAGTTAAGTTAAGTTAAGTTAAGTTAAGTTAAGTTAAGTTAAGTTAAGTTAAGTTAAGTTAAGTTAAGTTAAGTTAAGTTAAGTTAAGTTAAGTTAAGTTAAGTTAAGTTAAGTTAAGTTAAGTTAAGTTAAGTTAAGTTAAGTTAAGTTAAGTTAAGTTAAGTTAAGTTAAGTTAAGTTAAGTTAAGTTAAGTTAAGTTAAGTTAAGTTAAGTTAAGTTAAGTTAAGTTAAGTTAAGTTAAGTTAAGTTAAGTTAAGTTAAGTTAAGTTAAGTTAAGTTAAGTTAAGTTAAGTTAAGTTAAGTTAAGTTAAGTTAAGTTAAGTTAAGTTAAGTTAAGTTAAGTTAAGTTAAGTTAAGTTAAGTTAAGTTAAGTTAAGTTAAGTTAAGTTAAGTTAAGTTAAGTTAAGTTAAGTTAAGTTAAGTTAAGTTAAGTTAAGTTAAGTTAAGTTAAGTTAAGTTAAGTTAAGTTAAGTTAAGTTAAGTTAAGTTAAGTTAAGTTAAGTTAAGTTAAGTTAAGTTAAGTTAAGTTAAGTTAAGTTAAGTTAAGTTAAGTTAAGTTAAGTTAAGTTAAGTTAAGTTAAGTTAAGTTAAGTTAAGTTAAGTTAAGTTAAGTTAAGTTAAGTTAAGTTAAGTTAAGTTAAGTTAAGTTAAGTTAAGTTAAGTTAAGTTAAGTTAAGTTAAGTTAAGTTAAGTTAAGTTAAGTTAAGTTAAGTTAAGTTAAGTTAAGTTAAGTTAAGTTAAGTTAAGTTAAGTTAAGTTAAGTTAAGTTAAGTTAAGTTAAGTTAAGTTAAGTTAAGTTAAGTTAAGTTAAGTTAAGTTAAGTTAAGTTAAGTTAAGTTAAGTTAAGTTAAGTTAAGTTAAGTTAAGTTAAGTTAAGTTAAGTTAAGTTAAGTTAAGTTAAGTTAAGTTAAGTTAAGTTAAGTTAAGTTAAGTTAAGTTAAGTTAAGTTAAGTTAAGTTAAGTTAAGTTAAGTTAAGTTAAGTTAAGTTAAGTTAAGTTAAGTTAAGTTAAGTTAAGTTAAGTTAAGTTAAGTTAAGTTAAGTTAAGTTAAGTTAAGTTAAGTTAAGTTAAGTTAAGTTAAGTTAAGTTAAGTTAAGTTAAGTTAAGTTAAGTTAAGTTAAGTTAAGTTAAGTTAAGTTAAGTTAAGTTAAGTTAAGTTAAGTTAAGTTAAGTTAAGTTAAGTTAAGTTAAGTTAAGTTAAGTTAAGTTAAGTTAAGTTAAGTTAAGTTAAGTTAAGTTAAGTTAAGTTAAGTTAAGTTAAGTTAAGTTAAGTTAAGTTAAGTTAAGTTAAGTTAAGTTAAGTTAAGTTAAGTTAAGTTAAGTTAAGTTAAGTTAAGTTAAGTTAAGTTAAGTTAAGTTAAGTTAAGTTAAGTTAAGTTAAGTTAAGTTAAGTTAAGTTAAGTTAAGTTAAGTTAAGTTAAGTTAAGTTAAGTTAAGTTAAGTTAAGTTAAGTTAAGTTAAGTTAAGTTAAGTTAAGTTAAGTTAAGTTAAGTTAAGTTAAGTTAAGTTAAGTTAAGTTAAGTTAAGTTAAGTTAAGTTAAGTTAAGTTAAGTTAAGTTAAGTTAAGTTAAGTTAAGTTAAGTTAAGTTAAGTTAAGTTAAGTTAAGTTAAGTTAAGTTAAGTTAAGTTAAGTTAAGTTAAGTTAAGTTAAGTTAAGTTAAGTTAAGTTAAGTTAAGTTAAGTTAAGTTAAGTTAAGTTAAGTTAAGTTAAGTTAAGTTAAGTTAAGTTAAGTTAAGTTAAGTTAAGTTAAGTTAAGTTAAGTTAAGTTAAGTTAAGTTAAGTTAAGTTAAGTTAAGTTAAGTTAAGTTAAGTTAAGTTAAGTTAAGTTAAGTTAAGTTAAGTTAAGTTAAGTTAAGTTAAGTTAAGTTAAGTTAAGTTAAGTTAAGTTAAGTTAAGTTAAGTTAAGTTAAGTTAAGTTAAGTTAAGTTAAGTTAAGTTAAGTTAAGTTAAGTTAAGTTAAGTTAAGTTAAGTTAAGTTAAGTTAAGTTAAGTTAAGTTAAGTTAAGTTAAGTTAAGTTAAGTTAAGTTAAGTTAAGTTAAGTTAAGTTAAGTTAAGTTAAGTTAAGTTAAGTTAAGTTAAGTTAAGTTAAGTTAAGTTAAGTTAAGTTAAGTTAAGTTAAGTTAAGTTAAGTTAAGTTAAGTTAAGTTAAGTTAAGTTAAGTTAAGTTAAGTTAAGTTAAGTTAAGTTAAGTTAAGTTAAGTTAAGTTAAGTTAAGTTAAGTTAAGTTAAGTTAAGTTAAGTTAAGTTAAGTTAAGTTAAGTTAAGTTAAGTTAAGTTAAGTTAAGTTAAGTTAAGTTAAGTTAAGTTAAGTTAAGTTAAGTTAAGTTAAGTTAAGTTAAGTTAAGTTAAGTTAAGTTAAGTTAAGTTAAGTTAAGTTAAGTTAAGTTAAGTTAAGTTAAGTTAAGTTAAGTTAAGTTAAGTTAAGTTAAGTTAAGTTAAGTTAAGTTAAGTTAAGTTAAGTTAAGTTAAGTTAAGTTAAGTTAAGTTAAGTTAAGTTAAGTTAAGTTAAGTTAAGTTAAGTTAAGTTAAGTTAAGTTAAGTTAAGTTAAGTTAAGTTAAGTTAAGTTAAGTTAAGTTAAGTTAAGTTAAGTTAAGTTAAGTTAAGTTAAGTTAAGTTAAGTTAAGTTAAGTTAAGTTAAGTTAAGTTAAGAATTATTGTCGCTCGGTTTGAAATGCCTCAACGTCAAAATGATTAAGAAGAAGTATGATAGCTTCATAGATATTTTCTACTTGGTCTACCTCGAGTGTGGCTCAATTAAGTTAAATGAGCTAAAAAAACAATTTTAATCCTTGTTTAAAACACAAGTGAAATGGGACTTTGCCCGAAGGCAGAGAAACAAACTCACTCAATGTTATAATTGCCAAATGTATGGGCATGGAGAAAAAAACTGTCATATTAAAACTCACTGTGCCAACTGTGCAGAAAATCACGAAACAAAAAATTGTAATTCAAACAAAATTAAATGTGCAAACTGCAATGAAATTCATAAGGCTAATGACCCGATTTGCATCAGCCGACAAAGCTTTTGTAAAATTCGTGAAAAAATGTCTATGCGGAATAGAGTACATGCAAAGGTGACGACAAGAGATGTGTACCTACAACATTCTTCGTATACCCCAAATAAAGCCGACTTTCCTGCGCTCACGACGTACAAGAAGGCCAAAGTTCCAAACTCAACTGAGTTCATAGCACCAAACGATAACGCCGCAAACAACAATAATTCCAATGTGTGGGCGAACACTTCACATAAAACCGGTTTTACTGCAAACAGTGGGAACAATGATCTTTTTTCAATGGAAGAAATCAACTCTCTCACAGCAGAGATGATAACATTACTAAGTCGATGCAAAAATAAATCCGATCAATTCAATACGATTGCACAATTAGCTGTTAAGTATCTTTATTCAGGTAAATAATGATGAATGCTAGTTTTAAGATAAATTATTGGAATGCTAGAAGCATTCGGAATAAAACATTAGAATATTTTGCTTTCTTAAGCAAACATAATATTGATGTTAGTCTAATAAGTGAATCGTGGTTAGATGAAAATGTTCATATCTCTAATAAAGACTACAAATGTTATCGTTTAGATAGAGAAGAGAGAAGTGGGGGTGGTGTTGCCGTTGTAGTAAAAAAAACGATAAAGCATAAATTACTTCCGGTGATTAAAACTAAATATATTGAAAATATTGGTATAGAAGTACCGTTTGAAAATGGACGTTCTATAAAAATTTTCTCAATTTATTTTCCAGGGGGCTCTACTTCACCGAGAAAAAGATATGATTTCCGTAACGATTTACGAAAATTGGTTACATTAAATGATATATTTTTAATTGGTGGTGATTTCAATTGCAAACACAGAAACTGGGGCTGTGTCAGAGCTAATGCATGGGGAAATATTTTATCCGACTTGGATTCAAGACACCCGTTTAGTATTCTGTACCCCCCTCAACCTACATGTATTCCACCTAACAATCGATCAAGTCCTTCCACCATAGACTTATTTCTTACAAACTCCCCTGAACTATTCGGCCAACCAATAGCTGAAAATGATCTAAGTTCAAATCATCTTCCAATTATAATTAATATCAATTCATCCCCTGTGGAAAATTGTAATCAATTTTATGATTTTGCAAATGTTGATTGGAAGAAATTTAAAAAATGTATTAGAATTAAATTGAGAAACATCCCAGACGCGAACCCAAATGACGTTAGTTTCGAACAAATAGATGAAGCCGTTAGTGTTTTTACAACATCAATTCTTGAGAGTGTCGAACAATCAGTGCCCAAAAAAACTCAAAGCCGAAATAATGGTAATGCACTACCTGCTTATATAGTAGAAGCAATTAAAAAAAGAAATAGATATAGAACTTTGTGGATCAGGACCAGGGACCAACAATTCCATGTTGAGATGAACAGAATGAATGAGTTTATCAAATCTTCACTATTTCTTTTCAGAAACCAGTCCTGGAACAATAAACTACAGGGTTTGAATAAATGTAGTAGGCCTTTTTGGAATATTATAAAAGTAGTGAAAAAGAAAAAGATCCATATCCCTTCTTTCAAAATAGGTAACTCAATCCTAATATCTAATGAGGAAAAAGCGAATGCATTAGCTCAGACGTTTTGTGCCAACAATTTAATAACAAGAAACAGTACAAACAATAATCATATTGAAAGTATCGTCCGGCAATCTATGCTATTACTTACCGAAAGCGTGTCTGAAGTTACAGATGATATAACTTTTGATGATGTCGAAATAATATTAAAAGGCCTTAAAACTACCAAATCTCCTGGATTTGATGGAATAAAAAACCTCTTTTTGAAGAATCTTCCTAAAATAGCTGTAAGATACCTGAGAACATTATTTAATAATTGTTTTAAAACAGGATACTTTCCGAAAGAATGGAAAGCAGCTAAAGTCATTCCTATCCTTTATGTAGAGAAAGCTTTTGACACTGTTTGGCATGAAGGCTTAGTTCATAAGCTAGTTTCCTTAAATTTTCCCTTATACATCGTCAAAATCATATTATCTTTTCTGTCAAATCGAACTTTCAAAGTCTGTGTAAACAATTGGTATACTGATGAAAATAATATTATATTATTGCAGGTGTGCCCCAAGGATCGGTGCTAGGGCCATTCTTATATAATATATATACTTATGATTTCCCAAAACTTCTAAATTGTGAAACTGCAATTTTTGCTGATGACACTTGTATTTATTCATCAGATTCAACTGGTTTTTGTATTGAAACTAAATTGCAATCTGCTCTGAATACTATTCAAATATATTTCAACAATTGGAAAATTAAGATAAACGCTTCGAAGACACAGGCACTTTTTTTTACAAGAAAAAGGAAACCCTGTTTACTGCCTAACAATAGCCTCCGTTTGAATGGCGGACAAATACAGTGGAAATCAAGTGCAAAGTATCTTGGGGTACACCTGGACAAAACCTTGACTTTTAACTTGCATATTCAGCAAACGCTTAGCAAACTAAATATTGTAATCAAAACGCTCTATCCGTTTATCAATCGAAAGTCTAAAATGAGTATAGAAAATAAATTAATGATCTTTAAATCTATCTTTCAAAGCATTATTTTTTATGGTTCTCCTGTTTGGGGTAAATGCGCTAAAAACCATATACAAAAATTACAGATAATGCAAAATAAAATTTTAAAAATAATGCTTAATCTACCTTGGCACTTTTCTACAGAAGAGCTCCATAAAATAGCAAACATTGATAAGGTTACAGTAAGAATTTCAAAACTACATGAACGTTACATTTTATCGTGCAATAATTCAAATAATAATTTAATTTCAAACTTAGTTGCTTAAGGTGTTGTAAAAATTAAGTCTTTAGTCTTTATTTATTATCCATAAATGTCCATATATGCTATGTACATTGTTTTTTTGTATTTGTTTCTTTATTAATTAATTAATCTATTTATTATTCATTTATTATTTATTTTTTTATTATTTATTTATTTATTATTTATTATTTATTTATTTATTTTTTTTTATTTACTTATTTATTTATTATTTATTTATTTATTATTTATTTATTTATTTATTATTAATTTATTAATGTTTTGTTTTTTTCTATTTATTTATTTGTTTGTTATTTATTTAATTGTTAATTTATTAAAATACATATTTATTTATTCATTTTTTATTCTACTTGTTTAATTATTTGTTTGTTATTTATTTATTTTCTTATTAATTAATTTATTTATTTTTTTACTTATTTATTTATTTGTTTATTTAATTATTTATTCTTCTTCTGTGATATTTAAATACTTAGTTATATTAAACTATATAAATAATGCATGTAAACAACATCTTATGACAATTTTCTGCACCCCACTTCTCTCTTCCTATGGAAAAATTCAAATGTGTTGTTAATGAAGGTTTTTGCTAGTAACTTTTCCTTCAAAAATGTATATAAATCTGTGATATTAATTGAATAATTGAATACAAATTGTAATTATTTTTCAGTAGTAAGGTAGGACATATATACCATATCTCTGTAAATTGTGCAATCTAGATTTAAATGAAAATATTATAAGAATTTCGTTACAATAAAAATCTATCTATCTAGTTAAGTTAAGTTAAGTTAAGTTAAGTTAAGTTAAGTTAAGTTAAGTTAAGTTAAGTTAAGTTAAGTTAAGTTAAGTTAAGTTAAGTTAAGTTAAGTTAAGTTAAGTTAAGTTAAGTTAAGTTAAGTTAAGTTAAGTTAAGTTAAGTTAAGTTAAGTTAAGTTAAGTTAAGTTAAGTTAAGTTAAGTTAAGTTAAGTTAAGTTAAGTTAAGTTAAGTTAAGTTAAGTTAAGTTAAGTTAAGTTAAGTTAAGTTAAGTTAAGTTAAGTTAAGTTAAGTTAAGTTAAGTTAAGTTAAGTTAAGTTAAGTTAAGTTAAGTTAAGTTAAGTTAAGTTAAGTTAAGTTAAGTTAAGTTAAGTTAAGTTAAGTTAAGTTAAGTTAAGTTAAGTTAAGTTAAGTTAAGTTAAGTTAAGTTAAGTTAAGTTAAGTTAAGTTAAGTTAAGTTAAGTTAAGTTAAGTTAAGTTAAGTTAAGTTAAGTTAAGTTAAGTTAAGTTAAGTTAAGTTAAGTTAAGTTAAGTTAAGTTAAGTTAAGTTAAGTTAAGTTAAGTTAAGTTAAGTTAAGTTAAGTTAAGTTAAGTTAAGTTAAGTTAAGTTAAGTTAAGTTAAGTTAAGTTAAGTTAAGTTAAGTTAAGTTAAGTTAAGTTAAGTTAAGTTAAGTTAAGTTAAGTTAAGTTAAGTTAAGTTAAGTTAAGTTAAGTTAAGTTAAGTTAAGTTAAGTTAAGTTAAGTTAAGTTAAGTTAAGTTAAGTTAAGTTAAGTTAAGTTAAGTTAAGTTAAGTTAAGTTAAGTTAAGTTAAGTTAAGTTAAGTTAAGTTAAGTTAAGTTAAGTTAAGTTAAGTTAAGTTAAGTTAAGTTAAGTTAAGTTAAGTTAAGTTAAGTTAAGTTAAGTTAAGTTAAGTTAAGTTAAGTTAAGTTAAGTTAAGTTAAGTTAAGTTAAGTTAAGTTAAGTTAAGTTAAGTTAAGTTAAGTTAAGTTAAGTTAAGTTAAGTTAAGTTAAGTTAAGTTAAGTTAAGTTAAGTTAAGTTAAGTTAAGTTAAGTTAAGTTAAGTTAAGTTAAGTTAAGTTAAGTTAAGTTAAGTTAAGTTAAGTTAAGTTAAGTTAAGTTAAGTTAAGTTAAGTTAAGTTAAGTTAAGTTAAGTTAAGTTAAGTTAAGTTAAGTTAAGTTAAGTTAAGTTAAGTTAAGTTAAGTTAAGTTAAGTTAAGTTAAGTTAAGTTAAGTTAAGTTAAGAATTATTGTCGCTCGGTTTGAAATGCCTCAACGTCAAAATGATTAAGAAGAAGTATGATAGCTTCATAGATATTTTCTACTTGGTCTACCTCGAGTGTGGCTCAATTAAGTTAAATGAGCTTAAAAAACAATTTAAATCCTTGTTTAAAACACAAGTGAAATGGGACTTTGCCCGAAGGCAGAGAAACAAACTCACTCAATGTTATAATTGCCAAATGTATGGGCATGGAGAAAAAAACTGTCATATTAAAACTCACTGTGCCAACTGTGCAGAAAATCACGAAACAAAAAATTGTAATTCAAACAAAATTAAATGTGCAAACTGCAATGAAATTCATAAGGCTAATGACCCGATTTGCATCAGCCGACAAAGCTTTTGTAAAATTCGTGAAAAAATGTCTATGCGGAATAGAGTACATGCAAAGGTGACGACAAGAGATGTGTACCTACAACATTCTTCGTATACCCCAAATAAAGCCGACTTTCCTGCGCTCACGACGTACAAGAAGGCCAAAGTTCCAAACTCAACTGAGTTCATAGCACCAAACGATAACGCCGCAAACAACAATAATTCCAATGTGTGGGCGAACACTTCACATAAAACCGGTTTTACTGCAAACAGTGGGAACAATGATCTTTTTTCAATGGAAGAAATCAACTCTCTCACAGCAGAGATGATAACATTACTAAGTCGATGCAAAAATAAATCCGATCAATTCAATACGATTGCACAATTAGCTGTTAAGTATCTTTATTCAGGTAAATAATGATGAATGCTAGTTTTAAGATAAATTGTTGGAATGCTAGAAGCATTCGGAATAAAACATTAGAATATTTTGCTTTCTTAAGCAAACATAATATTGATGTTAGTCTAATAAGTGAATCGTGGTTAGATGAAAATGTTCATATCTCTAATAAAGACTACAAATGTTATCGTTTAGATAGAGAAGAGAGAAGTGGGGGTGGTGTTGCCGTTGTAGTAAAAAAAACGATAAAGCATAAATTACTTCCGGTGATTAAAACTAAATATATTGAAAATATTGGTATAGAAGTACCGTTTGAAAATGGACGTTCTATAAAAATTTTCTCAATTTATTTTCCAGGGGGCTCTACTTCACCGAGAAAAAGATATGATTTCCGTAACGATTTACGAAAATTGGTTACATTAAATGATATATTTTTAATTGGTGGTGATTTCAATTGCAAACACAGAAACTGGGGCTGTGTCAGAGCTAATGCATGGGGAAATATTTTATCCGACTTGGATTCAAGACACCCGTTTAGTATTCTGTACCCCCCTCAACCTACATGTATTCCACCTAACAATCGATCAAGTCCTTCCACCATAGACTTATTTCTTACAAACTCCCCTGAACTATTCGGCCAACCAATAGCTGAAAATGATCTAAGTTCAAATCATCTTCCAATTATAATTAATATCAATTCATCCCCTGTGGAAAATTGTAATCAATTTTATGATTTTGCAAATGTTGATTGGAAGAAATTTAAAAAATGTATTAGAATTAAATTGAGAAACATCCCAGACGCGAACCCAAATGACGTTAGTTTCGAACAAATAGATGAAGCCGTTAGTGTTTTTACAACATCAATTCTTGAGAGTGTCGAACAATCAGTGCCCAAAAAAACTCAAAGCCGAAATAATGGTAATGCACTACCTGCTTATATAGTAGAAGCAATTAAAAAAAGAAATAGATATAGAACTTTGTGGATCAGGACCAGGGACCAACAATTCCATGTTGAGATGAACAGAATGAATGAGTTTATCAAATCTTCACTATTTCTTTTCAGAAACCAGTCCTGGAACAATAAACTACAGGGTTTGAATAAATGTAGTAGGCCTTTTTGGAATATTATAAAAGTAGTGAAAAAGAAAAAGATCCATATCCCTTCTTTCAAAATAGGTAACTCAATCCTAATATCTAATGAGGAAAAAGCGAATGCATTAGCTCAGACGTTTTGTGCCAACAATTTAATAACAAGAAACAGTACAAACAATAATCATATTGAAAGTATCGTCCGGCAATCTATGCTATTACTTACCGAAAGCGTGTCTGAAGTTACAGATGATATAACTTTTGATGATGTCGAAATAATATTAAAAGGCCTTAAAACTACCAAATCTCCTGGATTTGATGGAATAAAAAACCTCTTTTTGAAGAATCTTCCTAAAATAGCTGTAAGATACCTGAGAACATTATTTAATAATTGTTTTAAAACAGGATACTTTCCGAAAGAATGGAAAGCAGCTAAAGTCATTCCTATCCTTGATGTAGAGAAAGCTTTTGACACTGTTTGGCATGAAGGCTTAGTTCATAAGCTAGTTTCCTTAAATTTTCCCTTATACATCGTCAAAATCATATTATCTTTTCTGTCAAATCGAACTTTCAAAGTCTGTGTAAACAATTGGTATACTGATGAAAATAATATTATATTATTGCAGGTGTGCCCCAAGGATCGGTGCTAGGGCCATTCTTATATAATATATATACTTATGATTTCCCAAAACTTCTAAATTGTGAAACTGCAATTTTTGCTGATGACACTTGTATTTATTCATCAGATTCAACTGGTTTTTGTATTGAAACTAAATTGCAATCTGCTCTGAATACTATTCAAATATATTTCAACAATTGGAAAATTAAGATAAACGCTTCGAAGACACAGGCACTTTTTTTTTACAAGAAAAAGGAAACCCTGTTTACTGCCTAACAATAGCCTCCGTTTGAATGGCGGACAAATACAGTGGAAATCAAGTGCAAAGTATCTTGGGGTACACCTGGACAAAACCTTGACTTTTAACTTGCATATTCAGCAAACGCTTAGCAAACTAAATATTGTAATCAAAACGCTCTATCCGTTTATCAATCGAAAGTCTAAAATGAGTATAGAAAATAAATTAATGATCTTTAAATCTATCTTTCAAAGCATTATTTTTTATGGTTCTCCTGTTTGGGGTAAATGCGCTAAAAACCATATAAAAAAATTACAGATAATGCAAAATAAAATTTTAAAAATAATGCTTAATCTACCTTGGCACTTTTCTACAGAAGAGCTCCATAAAATAGCAAACATTGATAAGGTTACAG